>OY743190.1:0-10000 GCA_963555705.1 Ligustrum vulgare | reverse complement strand
AAATAATCCTTCGTGCCTCCATCTGAATGCCCCTATGCTTCGCATCATTCCTCTCAGTCCAAAGAAACCAAAAAATCAATAGAGGAATAATGGTGCGAATGTGACCCAGCCTCACATGACACCCTGAATATCTCCAATGCTGGAATCTCTGCCTGACATCCTCATCCTGAATCATGGTTATCCGAAAAATATTCCCAAAGTGGCTCCAAACCTGATCTGAGATCGAACTGCCAGTAAAGATATGTGTAAGAGTCTCAATCTGTGCGCAGCACTGACACCGAGAAGCCAAGTGACAAGCAATCCGCTTCTGAATAACCGTGTCAACGGGGATGAGCCCCTGCCATAGTCTCCAAATGAAAAAAGAAACGGTGACAGGCAATACAGAAGTCCACATCAAGCGAAAAGAATCCAGGGTCTGCCTCCCTGTCCGGACCAACTGCCAAGCAGACTTGGTAGCAAATCTACCATCTGATGTATCCCTCCAAACAATCTGATCAGGGGCATCAACACACAATGGAATCGCCCCAATCTGCTCTGCCATAACCGGTGGAAGGATCTGAAGGAGCCTGTCTATATCCCAACCAGCGACATCAAAAAATTCATACACCCTCTCCGATGTATGGAGCCTATCAGGAAAACGTGCAGCCAAAGTAGTGTCCCCCATCCAACAATCATGCCAAAAGAATATCTGTCCAGCTCCAAGGTGCCACGCAATATGTGGCTCAGCCTGCGAACACGCCCTCTTCAACCTCTTCCATGTAGGGGAGGCTGAGTGTGGAATAGCAGCAAAGGAGGGATGCGTCCCCACACAATATTTGCCCAGTAGAAACTGAGCCCAAAGAGATCTCTGAGAGCGAAAGAGCCACCAAAGCTTCAACGAGAAAGCATCAGCATTGTCCTGAAGTCTCCTGAAGCCAAGTCCCCCCTCATCAGTAGGAAGGCATAGATCCTTCCATCTCCGCCAGTGTAATCTTTAGGGTTTAGGGTTTAGGGTTTAGGGTTTAGGGTTTAGGGTTTAGGGTTTAGGGTTTAGGGTTTAGGGTTTTAGGGTTTAGGGTTTAGGGTTTAGGGTTTAGGGTTTAGGGTTTAGGGTTTAGGGTTTAGGGTTTAGGGTTTAGGGTTTAGGGTTTAGGGTTTAGGGTTTAGGGTTTAGGGTTTAGGGTTTAGGGTTTAGGGTTTAGGGTTTAGGGTTTAGGGTTTAGGGTTTAGGGTTTAGGGTTTAGGGTTTAGGGTTTAGGGTTTAGGGTTTAGGGTTTAGGGTTTAGGGTTTAGGGTTTAGGGTTTAGGGTTTAGGGTTTAGGGTTTAGGGTTTAGGGTTTAGGGTTTAGGGTTTAGGGTTTAGGGTTTAGGGTTTAGGGTTTAGGGTTTAGGGTTTAGGGTTTAGGGTTTAGGGTTTAGGGTTTAGGGTTTAGGGTTTAGGGTTTAGGGTTTAGGGTTTAGGGTTTAGGGTTTAGGGTTTAGGGTTTAGGGTTTAGGGTTTAGGGTTTAGGGTTTAGGGTTTAGGGTTTAGGGTTTAGGGTTTAGGGTTTAGGGTTTAGGGTTTAGGGTTTAGGGTTTAGGGTTTAGGGTTTAGGGTTTAGGGTTTAGGGTTTAGGGTTTAGGGTTTAGGGTTTAGGGTTTAGGGTTTAGGGTTTAGGGTTTAGGGTTTAGGGTTTAGGGTTTAGGGTTTAGGGTTTAGGGTTTAGGGTTTAGGGTTTAGGGTTTAGGGTTTAGGGTTTAGGGTTTAGGGTTTAGGGTTTTTTTTTTTTTTTTTTTTTTTTTTTTTTTTTGGTAGAGCCGTTCACAGTTTATCCTCGTGCGGGCCAGGAGCTAACATTAAAATGAAATAGTACATGTATGGAGGGGGGCATAGACCTGACCTCCGAGCGAAAGCAAATGTAGCAACTGAATAAAGCAAAATGTAAGAAATAAAAAGAGGGGAAAACATGCCCCAAACAAGAAATAAAAGATGAAACCAAGACTAGAGTCCTCTGAAGCTGGGGAGCCCGTGTCTGTCAATCTGTAGGAGTGCCCTGATGTTACGTGGTAGATCCTGTGGTCCATACTCTCTGTAAGCTCTGAAATCCCATCCCTCAGAAGCAAGCGAGTCAGCAACCTGATTACCCTCACGATAGATGTGGGAGATAGTGCCCCTGTCCATATGAAGAATATTCCTGATCTGTCGAAGAATCCCCTGAATCTGCCAAGGTCCGCCCGTTCTGGTGATACAATGAATAGCCACTGTAGAGTCAGCCTCAATCCAAATAGATGTGATACCCAGTCTGCGAGCAAGAATAATTCCATCAAGGATAGCACGCAGCTCAGCCTCTAATATAAGACAGTCTCCATAGAAAGCTGAGAATGCCCTAACACACTGTCCATCATGGCCCCTGATAATACCCCCTCCACTAGAAAAGCCATCCTTGACGCAACCATCAGTGTTAAGCTTGTAGGCTCCCAATGATGGAGTGCGCCAAAGGACCAAGATAGGAGGTGAGGGAGTTTGGGGGGCAAAAGAAATACCAAACAGTGGTGCAATAGTCATATCTCCTCGCCAATGCTGCGGTCTGAATAGCCGCCCCGTATGTAAGAATGAGAGCATCCGGTAGATTCTCCAAATAATCCTTCGTGCCTCCATCTGAATGCCCCTATGCTTCGCATCATTCCTCTCAGTCCAAAGAAACCAAAAAATCAATAGAGGAATAATGGTGCGAATGTGACCCAGCCTCACATGACACCCTGAATATCTCCAATGCTGGAATCTCTGCCTGACATCCTCATCCTGAATCATGGTTATCCGAAAAATATTCCCAAAGTGGCTCCAAACCTGATCTGAGATCGAACTGCCAGTAAAGATATGTGTAAGAGTCTCAATCTGTGCGCAGCACTGACACCGAGAAGCCAAGTGACAAGCAATCCGCTTCTGAATAACCGTGTCAACGGGGATGAGCCCCTGCCATAGTCTCCAAATGAAAAAAGAAACGGTGACAGGCAATACAGAAGTCCACATCAAGCGAAAAGAATCCAGGGTCTGCCTCCCTGTCCGGACCAACTGCCAAGCAGACTTGGTAGCAAATCTACCATCTGATGTATCCCTCCAAACAATCTGATCAGGGGCATCAACACACAATGGAATCGCCCCAATCTGCTCTGCCATAACCGGTGGAAGGATCTGAAGGAGCCTGTCTATATCCCAACCAGCGACATCAAAAAATTCATACACCCTCTCCGATGTATGGAGCCTATCAGGAAAACGTGCAGCCAAAGTAGTGTCCCCCATCCAACAATCATGCCAAAAGAATATCTGTCCAGCTCCAAGGTGCCACGCAATATGTGGCTCAGCCTGCGAACACGCCCTCTTCAACCTCTTCCATGTAGGGGAGGCTGAGTGTGGAATAGCAGCAAAGGAGGGATGCGTCCCCACACAATATTTGCCCAGTAGAAACTGAGCCCAAAGAGATCTCTGAGAGCGAAAGAGCCACCAAAGCTTCAACGAGAAAGCATCAGCATTGTCCTGAAGTCTCCTGAAGCCAAGTCCCCCCTCATCAGTAGGAAGGCATAGATCCTTCCATCTCCGCCAGTGTAATCTTTAGGGTTTAGGGTTTAGGGTTTAGGGTTTAGGGTTTAGGGTTTAGGGTTTAGGGTTTAGGGTTTAGGGTTTAGGGTTTAGGGTTTTAGGGTTTAGGGTTTAGGGTTTAGGGTTTAGGGTTTAGGGTTTAGGGTTTAGGGTTTAGGGTTTAGGGTTTAGGGTTTAGGGTTTAGGGTTTAGGGTTTAGGGTTTAGGGTTTAGGGTTTAGGGTTTAGGGTTTAGGGTTTAGGGTTTAGGGTTTAGGGTTTAGGGTTTAGGGTTTAGGGTTTAGGGTTTAGGGTTTAGGGTTTAGGGTTTAGGGTTTAGGGTTTAGGGTTTAGGGTTTAGGGTTTAGGGTTTAGGGTTTAGGGTTTAGGGTTTAGGGTTTAGGGTTTAGGGTTTAGGGTTTAGGGTTTAGGGTTTAGGGTTTAGGGTTTAGGGTTTAGGGTTTAGGGTTTAGGGTTTAGGGTTTAGGGTTTAGGGTTTAGGGTTTAGGGTTTAGGGTTTAGGGTTTAGGGTTTAGGGTTTAGGGTTTAGGGTTTAGGGTTTAGGGTTTAGGGTTTAGGGTTTAGGGTTTAGGGTTTAGGGTTTAGGGTTTAGGGTTTAGGGTTTAGGGTTTAGGGTTTAGGGTTTAGGGTTTAGGGTTTAGGGTTTAGGGTTTAGGGTTTAGGGTTTAGGGTTTAGGGTTTAGGGTTTAGGGTTTAGGGTTTAGGGTTTAGGGTTTAGGGTTTAGGGTTTAGGGTTTAGGGTTTAGGGTTTAGGGTTTAGGGTTTAGGGTTTAGGGTTTAGGGTTTAGGGTTTAGGGTTTAGGGTTTAGGGTTTAGGGTTTAGGGTTTAGGGTTTAGGGTTTAGGGTTTAGGGTTTAGGGTTTAGGGTTTAGGGTTTAGGGTTTAGGGTTTAGGGTTTAGGGTTTAGGGTTTAGGGTTTAGGGT
The DNA here is from genome assembly GCA_963555705.1 of Ligustrum vulgare. Classification (NCBI taxonomy): domain Eukaryota; kingdom Viridiplantae; phylum Streptophyta; class Magnoliopsida; order Lamiales; family Oleaceae; genus Ligustrum; species Ligustrum vulgare. The sequence continues at coordinate 5,521 of OY743190.1, read as the reverse complement.
TTAGGGTTTAGGGTTTAGGGTTTAGGGTTTAGGGTTTAGGGTTTAGGGTTTAGGGTTTAGGGTTTAGGGTTTAGGGTTTAGGGTTTAGGGTTTAGGGTTTAGGGTTTAGGGTTTAGGGTTTAGGGTTTAGGGTTTAGGGTTTAGGGTTTAGGGTTTAGGGTTTAGGGTTTAGGGTTTAGGGTTTAGGGTTTTTTTTTTTTTTTTTTTTTTTTTTTTTTTTTTTTTTTTTTTTTTTTTTTTTTTTTTTTAGAGCCGTTCACAGTTTATCCTCGTGCGGGCCAGGAGCTAACATTAAAATGAAATAGTACATGTATGGAGGGGGGCATAGACCTGACCTCCGAGCGAAAGCAAATGTAGCAACTGAATAAAGCAAAATGTAAGAAATAAAAAGAGGGGAAAACATGCCCCAAACAAGAAATAAAAGATGAAACCAAGACTAGAGTCCTCTGAAGCTGGGGAGCCCGTGTCTGTCAATCTGTAGGAGTGCCCTGATGTTACGTGGTAGATCCTGTGGTCCATACTCTCTGTAAGCTCTGAAATCCCATCCCTCAGAAGCAAGCGAGTCAGCAACCTGATTACCCTCACGATAGATGTGGGAGATAGTGCCCCTGTCCATATGAAGAATATTCCTGATCTGTCGAAGAATCCCCTGAATCTGCCAAGGTCCGCCCGTTCTGGTGATACAATGAATAGCCACTGTAGAGTCAGCCTCAATCCAAATAGATGTGATACCCAGTCTGCGAGCAAGAATAATTCCATCAAGGATAGCACGCAGCTCAGCCTCTAATATAAGACAGTCTCCATAGAAAGCTGAGAATGCCCTAACACACTGTCCATCATGGCCCCTGATAATACCCCCTCCACTAGAAAAGCCATCCTTGACGCAACCATCAGTGTTAAGCTTGTAGGCTCCCAATGATGGAGTGCGCCAAAGGACCAAGATAGGAGGTGAGGGAGTTTGGGGGGCAAAAGAAATACCAAACAGTGGTGCAATAGTCATATCTCCTCGCCAATGCTGCGGTCTGAATAGCCGCCCCGTATGTAAGAATGAGAGCATCCGGTAGATTCTCCAAATAATCCTTCGTGCCTCCATCTGAATGCCCCTATGCTTCGCATCATTCCTCTCAGTCCAAAGAAACCAAAAAATCAATAGAGGAATAATGGTGCGAATGTGACCCAGCCTCACATGACACCCTGAATATCTCCAATGCTGGAATCTCTGCCTGACATCCTCATCCTGAATCATGGTTATCCGAAAAATATTCCCAAAGTGGCTCCAAACCTGATCTGAGATCGAACTGCCAGTAAAGATATGTGTAAGAGTCTCAATCTGTGCGCAGCACTGACACCGAGAAGCCAAGTGACAAGCAATCCGCTTCTGAATAACCGTGTCAACGGGGATGAGCCCCTGCCATAGTCTCCAAATGAAAAAAGAAACGGTGACAGGCAATACAGAAGTCCACATCAAGCGAAAAGAATCCAGGGTCTGCCTCCCTGTCCGGACCAACTGCCAAGCAGACTTGGTAGCAAATCTACCATCTGATGTATCCCTCCAAACAATCTGATCAGGGGCATCAACACACAATGGAATCGCCCCAATCTGCTCTGCCATAACCGGTGGAAGGATCTGAAGGAGCCTGTCTATATCCCAACCAGCGACATCAAAAAATTCATACACCCTCTCCGATGTATGGAGCCTATCAGGAAAACGTGCAGCCAAAGTAGTGTCCCCCATCCAACAATCATGCCAAAAGAATATCTGTCCAGCTCCAAGGTGCCACGCAATATGTGGCTCAGCCTGCGAACACGCCCTCTTCAACCTCTTCCATGTAGGGGAGGCTGAGTGTGGAATAGCAGCAAAGGAGGGATGCGTCCCCACACAATATTTGCCCAGTAGAAACTGAGCCCAAAGAGATCTCTGAGAGCGAAAGAGCCACCAAAGCTTCAACGAGAAAGCATCAGCATTGTCCTGAAGTCTCCTGAAGCCAAGTCCCCCCTCATCAGTAGGAAGGCATAGATCCTTCCATCTCCGCCAGTGTAATCTATGTGCATGGTCCCTGGAATCCCAAAGGAAACGTGCAAAGATGCTCTCGATTTTCTTCAGAACAGCCTTAGGAGGCTGTAGGATCTGAAGGAGGTATAATGGGAGAGAGCCGAGGACTGATCTAACCAAAGTAATGCGTCCTCCAGGGGAAAGCAATCGTGATGCCCACCCAGAAATCCTGCTCCTGACCTTCTGAATAAGGTCATCATAAAGAAAGGATCGCTTGGCCCCCTTATATAAAGGGACCCCCAAATAAGTGAACGGCTGCTGCTGGTGTCTGAAACCCGTGAGGTGCTCGAGCCGTCTTATCTGACTAGTAGACGCCCGTCTGGGGAGGATAAGTCCACTCTTATCCCTGTTCACCAACTGGCCAGAAACCCCCTCATAATGCTCCAAACAGTCAAGTACCCTACTGATAGACTGTTTCTGGCCGTTGGAAAAGATGATCATATCATCAGCAAATGACAAATGCGAAATAGTAATGGCACCTCCATGTCGAAAAGCCATACTGGGGAACCTCTCAAACTGTACTGTGAGAAGACGTGAGAAGTAATCCGCAGCAATAATGAAAAGAGATGGCGATATAGGATCTCCCTGCCTAAGACCCCTCGAAGAAGGAAAGAAGCCACATGGGCGCCCATTAAGGAGTACCGAGAACATACAGCCGGAAATACATCTCCTGATCCTATCAATCCACAACTGATCAAAGCCAAAGCTCTCCAGCACCGAGTAGAGGAATCCCCAGTCCATGCGATCATATGCTTTAGCCATATCAAGCTTCAGCATAGTATTGCCTCCTCTAACTTTATCATCCAAAGTATATAGGAGCTCCTGAGTCAATAAGACATTATCCCCAATAAGCCTACCAGGGATAAAACCACTCTGCTGAGGAGAGATAATACGAGACAGTAGCAAGCTGAGTCTGGTGTTCAGAAGCTTAGTGATGAGCTTATTGAACACTGTGCACAAGCTGATAGGTCTAAAATCAGTCCACCTACAGGCTCCATCCCTCTTAGGGACCAGAACAATAGAGGTAGCAGCGAATCCCCTAGGCAAAACTCCACCCTCAAAGAAATCCATGACTGCACTGGCAACATCATCCCTAATAATATCCCAACACTTCTGAAAGAACAATGATGAGAAACCATCTGGACCTGCAACACTGTCAGAATCAATGCTGAATACTGCCTCCCGTATCTCATCAATCGAAGGGGGGCGGTTTAGTGCCATATTGTCCTCATCCGTCACAAGTCTGGGTATAATGTCAGTGCGAATGGCCTCCACAGGCTGCGAAGAAGAAGACAGTAAATCCTGGAAAAAAGAAATAGCAGAAGCCTGAATATCCTCAGCAGCAGATAGGACCTCCCCAGACTGGCTTGTAATAGATCTAATACGTGATCTAATCCGGCGTCCTTGAACCATCGCATGGAAGTATCGAGTGTTGTGATCACCCTCACACACCCAGCGTGAACCGGCCTTCTGCTTCCAAAATCCCTCCTCAATAGCCAAGGTCCGGTTCAGAGCAGCCTGTGCCTGATGCAGAGAGTCATGACGCTCAGGCGTAGGGTCCAAATCATAATCAATCTCCAGCTCCTCAACCCTGCGCTCAGCATCCCTCACCCTCTGGAACACATCCCCGAAAACATGTCGATTCCACCAGCGAAGCCCCTGTTTCAGCCTGAAAAACTTTTCCCAGAGAGCAGCCATACCCGTAAGATGAGTGGGTAATGACCACTTCTGGGAGACAAAGGCTGAAAAATCATGATGTTTGGTCCAAACATTAAGGAACCGAAACGGCCTAGGTCCCAAATCATCCTCGTCGTCCCACTGAAGCAAAAGAGGCGCATGATCGGATGAAGTCCGATTCAGGTGTCTGACAGTAAGCCGATGACAAAATGAAGCCGCTGCCGGATTAATCAAAATCCTGTCCAATCTCTTCCAAACCCGACCATTGGTCCAGGTGTACCTGCTGCCAATGAATCCAGCATCCTCCAAACCACAATCCATCATCATATCTGAGAAAGCTGTAGTACCTCTGTCTCTGGTGTTATGACCCGTACGCTCACCATCGTGAGCAATAACGTTAAAGTCTCCCCCAACTATCCACGGACCATCCACAGTGAGGGAGATGTGGTGAAGACCCTCCCACAAATCCCTCCTACCTGACACCGTGCAAACCGCATACACAGGAGTCAAAAAAATAGGCCGCGACAGTCTGGGATCCTCAACTTTAACGTGCAGATACTGGAGATTATCATCCAATGCAGTAACAGTAGTCGCAGAATTCCAGAAAGCCCAAATCTTCCCTGATGAGTTCTGCGTCCCAGTATCAAAGCGTAGCAAACGTCTGATGTAATCGAAACTCTCCCGAAGAACAAAGGGCTCTAAAATAACCAACAAAAAAACCTGATGAAGCTGAACCAACCTCTTCAGCCGCCTGCGAGTAGCTGAGCTAGCTACACCCCTCACATTCCAAATGATGACACTCATCGAGACCGAGAGCGTGAGGTATCCAATGACCGACTCCTGGTCGTCATCCGAGTAGGTGGAAATCTGGTGTCAACAGTACGCGGGTTTTTCTTCCGAGTGACCGGAATAAACCCATCATCCTCAGTACGCTGAGTAAGACCAACTAAATCATCAGTCGAGGATCTCCGAAAAACACCCTGCTGGTGAACCTCCAACTGGGCAGTACTCTCAGTGTCAGAATGAGTACCAGAATTCGAAGGGACAGATGCCTCCAAATTCTGATGGCAAATAGGAGGAGCCCCAGAAGGGATCCCTGCAATAGTACCAATAGACTGAGCCACACCCTCATCAGAGGCCTGCTGCCTCAAAAGAATATCAGCGAGCAACGGGTCAGAAAAAGAAGCTGGGACACTGATACCCGGAACCGCCACAATAGGTGGCGTCATGGTGAGAGAACTCTGCTGTGGTAAAGACTGAACCACAGGCAAAACAAAAGCTGCTGGAGGATGCTGCTGAGCTACTGTCGAAAAAGGAGTCTGAGTAAAACCTGGCTGAACTGAAGCAGCCAAATCCATAGACCGAACTGCAATAACTGGGCGTGGGATAGTAGAAGCGGTCATCACAGTGGAACTGTGCTGAATGGAGATTCCAGAAGAACTGGGGTTATGCTGGCTGCTGGAAACTCTGGGTACTGCCATCCACTGTCTAGGATGATCCTCAGTCAAAATCCCCTTACCCTTATTCTTCACCTTATCAACAGCCTTTAGAGGGGGGGCAGAAGTAATAGTAATAGGAGCAGTGGGGAGCAGAAGCAACAACATGAGGTCTACCAAGCAAGCATTTATCAACACTGTGACCCAAATGCCTGCATCGACTGCAAAATATCGGCTTCTTATCATAAACAACAGGCTGCCAATACCCCGGATATTTCTCTCGCTGAATCCATATGCGGTCCGGAAGAGCAAAGGGGTTTAGGGTTTAGGGTTTAGGGTTTAGGGTTTAGGGTTT
>OY743189.1:41368449-41380949 GCA_963555705.1 Ligustrum vulgare | reverse complement strand
TGCTCGCTGATATTCTTTTGAGGCAGCAGGCCTCTGATGAGGGTGTGGCTCAGTCTATTGGTACTATTGCAGGGATCCCTTCTGGGGCTCCTCCTATTTGCCATCAGAATTTGGAGGCATCTGTCCCTTCGAATTCTGGTACTCATTCTGACACTGAGAGTACTGCCCAGTTGGAGGTTCACCAGCAGGGTGTTTTTCGGAGATCCTCGACTGATGATTTAGTTGGTCTTACTCAGCGTACTGAGGATGATGGGTTTATTCCGGTCACTCGGAAGAAAAACCCGCGTACTGTTGACACCAGATTTCCACCTACTCGGATGACGACCAGGAGTCGGTCATTGGATACCTCACGCTCTCGGTCTCGATGAGTGTCATCATTTGGAATGTGAGGGGTGTAGCTAGCTCAGCTACTCGCAGGCGGCTGAAGAGGTTGGTTCAGCTTCATCAGGTTTTTTTGTTGGTTATTTTAGAGCCCTTTGTTCTTCGGGAGAGTTTCGATTACATCAGACGTTTGCTACGCTTTGATACTGGGACGCAGAACTCATCAGGGAAGATTTGGGCTTTCTGGAATTCTGCGACTACTGTTACTGCATTGGATGATAATCTCCAGTATCTGCACGTTAAAGTTGAGGATCCCAGACTGTCGCGGCCTATTTTTTTGACTCCCGTGTATGCGGTTTGCACGGTGTCAGGTAGGAGGGATTTGTGGGAGGGTCTTCACCACATCTCCCTCACTGTGGATGGTCCGTGGATAGTTGGGGGAGACTTTAACGTTATTGCTCACGATGGTGAGCGTACGGGTCATAACACCAGAGACAGAGGTACTACAGCTTTCTCAGATATGATGATGGATTGTGGTTTGGAGGATGCTGGATTCATTGGCAGCAGGTACACCTGGACCAATGGTCGGGTTTGGAAGAGATTGGACAGGATTTTGATTAATCCGGCAGCGGCTTCATTTTGTCATCGGCTTACTGTCAGACACCTGAATCGGACTTCATCCGATCATGCGCCTCTTTTGCTTCAGTGGGACGACGAGGATGATTTGGGACCTAGGCCGTTTCGGTTCCTTAATGTTTGGACCAAACATCATGATTTTTCAGCCTTTGTCTCCCAGAAGTGGTCATTACCCACTCATCTTACGGGTATGGCTGCTCTCTGGGAAAAGTTTTTCAGGCTGAAACAGGGGCTTCGCTGGTGGAATCGACATGTTTTCGGGGATGTGTTCCAGAGGGTGAGGGATGCTGAGCGCAGGGTTGAGGAGCTGGAGATTGATTATGATTTGGACCCTACGCCTGAGCGTCATGACTCTCTGCATCAGGCACAGGCTGCCCTGAACCGGACCTTGGCTATTGAGGAGGGATTTTGGAAGCAGAAGGCCGGTTCACGCTGGGTGTGTGAGGGTGATCACAACACTCGATACTTCCATGCGATGGTTCAAGGACGCCGGATTAGATCACGTATTAGATCTATTACAAGCCAGTCTGGGGAGGTCCTATCTGCTGCTGAGGATATTCAGGCTTCTGCTATTTCTTTTTTCCAGGATTTACTGTCTTCTTCTTCGCAGCCTGTGGAGGCCATTCGCACTGACATTATACCCAGACTTGTGACGGATGAGGACAATATGGCACTAAACCGCCCCCCTTCGATTGATGAGATACGGGAGGCAGTATTCAGCATTGATTCTGACAGTGTCGCAGGTCCAGATGGTTTCTCATCATTGTTCTTTCAGAAGTGTTGGGATATTATTAGGGATGATGTTGCCAGTGCAGTCATGGATTTCTTTCAGGGTGGAGTTTTGCCTAGGGGATTCGCTGCTACCTCTATTGTTCTGGTCCCTAAGAGGGATGGAGCCTGTAGGTGGACTGATTTTAGACCTATCAGCTTGTGCACAGTGTTCAATAAGCTCATCACTAAGCTTCTGAACACCAGACTCAGCTTGCTACTGTCTCGTATTATCTCTCCTCAGCAGAGTGGTTTTATCCCTGGTAGGCTTATTGGGGATAATGTCTTATTGACTCAGGAGCTCCTTTATACTTTGGATGATAAAGTTAGAGGAGGCAATACTATGCTGAAGCTTGATATGGCTAAAGCATATGATCGCATGGACTGGGGATTCCTCTACTCTGTGCTGGAGAGCTTTGGCTTTGATCAGTTGTGGATTGATAGGATCAGGAGATGTATTTCCGGCTGTAGGTTCTCGGTACTCCTTAATGGGCGCCCATGTGGCTTCTTTCCTTCTTCGAGGGGTCTTAGGCAGGGAGATCCTATATCGCCATCTCTTTTCATTATTGCTGCGGATTACTTCTCACGTCTTCTCACAGTACAGTTTGAGAGGTTCCCCAGTATGGCTTTTCGACATGGAGGTGCCATTACTATTTCGCATTTGTCATTTGCTGATGATATGATCATCTTTTCCAACGGCCAGAAACAGTCTATCAGTAGGGTACTTGACTGTTTGGAGCATTATGAGGGGGTTTCTGGCCAGTTGGTGAACAGGGATAAGAGTGGACTTATCCTCCCCAGACGGGCGTCTACTAGTCAGATAAGACGGCTCGAGCACCTCACGGGTTTCAGACACCAGCAGCAGCCGTTCACTTATTTGGGGGTCCCTTTATATAAGGGGGCCAAGCGATCCTTTCTTTATGATGACCTTATTCAGAAGGTCAGGAGCAGGATTTCTGGGTGGGCATCACGATTGCTTTCCCCTGGAGGACGCATTACTTTGGTTAGATCAGTCCTCGGCTCTCTCCCATTATACCTCCTTCAGATCCTACAGCCTCCTAAGGCTGTTCTGAAGAAAATCGAGAGCATCTTTGCACGTTTCCTTTGGGATTCCAGGGACCATGCACATAGATTACACTGGCGGAGATGGAAGGATCTATGCCTTCCTACTGATGAGGGGGGACTTGGCTTCAGGAGACTTCAGGACAATGCTGATGCTTTCTCGTTGAAGCTTTGGTGGCTCTTTCGCTCTCAGAGATCTCTTTGGGCTCAGTTTCTACTGGGCAAATATTGTGTGGGGACGCATCCCTCCTTTGCTGCTATTCCACACTCAGCCTCCCCTACATGGAAGAGGTTGAAGAGGGCGTGTTCGCAGGCTGAGCCACATATTGCGTGGCACCTTGGAGCTGGACAGATATTCTTTTGGCATGATTGTTGGATGGGGGACACTACTTTGGCTGCACGTTTTCCTGATAGGCTCCATACATCGGAGAGGGTGTATGAATTTTTTGATGTCGCTGGTTGGGATATAGACAGGCTCCTTCAGATCCTTCCACCGGTTATGGCAGAGCAGATTGGGGCGATTCCATTGTGTGTTGATGCCCCTGATCAGATTGTTTGGAGGGATACATCAGATGGTAGATTTGCTACCAAGTCTGCTTGGCAGTTGGTCCGGACAGGGAGGCAGACCCTGGATTCTTTTCGCTTGATGTGGACTTCTGTACTGCCTGTCACCGTTTCTTTTTTCATTTGGAGACTATGGCAGGGGCTCATCCCCGTTGACACGGTTATTCAGAAGCGGATTGCTTGTCACTTGGCTTCTCGGTGTCAGTGCTGCGCACAGATTGAGACTCTTACACATATCTTTACTGGCAGTTCGATTTCAGATCAGGTTTGGACCCACTTTGGGAATATTTTTCGGATAACCATGATTCAGGATGAGGATGTCAGGCAGAGATTCCAGCATTGGAGATATTCAGGGTGTCATGTGAGGCTGGGTCACATTCGCACCATTATTCCTCTATTGATTTTTTGGTTTCTTTGGACTGAGAGGAATGATGGGAAGCATAGGGGCATTCAGATGGAGGCACGAAGGATTATTTGGAGAATCTACCGGATGCTCTCATTCTTACATACGGGGCGGCTATTCAGACCGCAGCATTGGCGAGGAGATATGACTATTGCACCACTGTTTGGTATTTCTTTTGCCCCCCAAACTCCCTCACCTCCTATCTTGGTCCTTTGGCGCACTCCATCAGTGGGAGCCTACAAGCTTAACACTGATGGTTGCGTCAAGGATGGCTTTTCTAGTGGAGGGGGTATTATCAGGGGCCATGATGGACAGTGTGTTAGGGCATTCTCAGCTTTCTATGGAGACTGTCTTATATTAGAGGCTGAGCTGCGTGCTATCCTTGATGGAATTATTCTTGCTCGCAGACTGGGTATCACATCTATTTGGATTGAGGCTGACTCTACAGTGGCTATTCATTGTATCACCAGAACGGGCGGACCTTGGCAGATTCAGGGGATTCTTCGACAGATCAGGAATATTCTTCATATGGACAGGGGCACTATCTCCCACATCTATCGTGAGGGTAATCAGGTTGCTGACTCGCTTGCTTCTAAGGGATGGGATTTCAGAGCTTACAGAGAGTATGGACCACAGGATCTACCACGTAACATCAGGGCACTCCTACAGATTGACAGACACGGGCTCCCCAGCTTCAGAGGACTCTAGTCTTGGTTTCATCTTTTATTTCTTGTTTGGGGCATGTTTTCCCCTTTTTTTATTTCTTACATTTTGCTTTATTCAGTTGCTACATTTGCTTTCGCTCGGAGGTCAGGTCTATGCCCCCCTCCATACATGTACTATTTCATTTTAATGTTAGCTCCTGGCCCGCACGAGGATAAACTGTGAACGGCTCTACCAAAAAAAAAAAAAAAACCCTAAACCCTAAACCCTAAACCCTAAACCCTAAACCCTAAACCCTAAACCCTAAACCCTAAACCCTAAACCCTAAACCCTAAACCCTAAACCCTAAACCCTAAACCCTAAACCCTAAACCCTAAACCCTAAACCCTAAACCCTAAACCCTAAACCCTAAACCCTAAACCCTAAACCCTAAACCCTAAACCCTAAACCCTAAACCCTAAACCCTAAACCCTAAACCCTAAACCCTAAACCCTAAACCCTAAACCCTAAACCCTAAACCCTAAACCCTAAACCCTAAACCCTAAACCCTAAACCCTAAACCCCAAACCCTAAACCCCAAACCCTAAACCCCAAACCCTAAACCCCAAACCCTAAACCCCAAACCCTAAACCCCAAACCCTAAACCCCAAACCCTAAACCCCAAACCCTAAACCCCAAACCCTAAACCCCAAACCCTAAACCCCAAACCCTAAACCCCAAACCCTAAACCCCAAACCCTAAACCCCAAACCCCAAACCCCAAACCCCAAACCCCAAACCCCAAACCCCAAACCCCAAACCCCAAACCCCAAACCCCAAACCCCAAACCCCAAACCCCAAACCCCAAACCCCAAACCCCAAACCCCAAACCCCAAACCCGAAACCCCAAACCCGAAACCCCAAACCCGAAACCCCAAACCCGAAACCCCAAACCCGAAACCCCAAACCCGAAACCCCAAACCCGAAACCCCAAACCCGAAACCCCAAACCCGGAACCCCAAACCCGGAACCCCAAACCCGGAACCCCAAACCCGGAACCCCAAACCCGTAACCCCAAACCGTAACCCCAAACCGGAACCCCAAACCGTAACCCCAAACCGTAACCCCAAACCGTAACCCCAAACCGTAACCCCAAACCCGTAACCCCAAACCCTAAACCCCAAACCCTAAACCCCAAACCCTAAACCCCAAACCCTAAACCCTAAACCCTAAACCCTAAACCCTAAACCCTAAACCCTAAACCCTAAACCCTAAACCCTAAACCCTAAACCCTAAACCCTAAACCCTAAACCCTAAACCCTAAACCCTAAACCCAAAACCCTAAACCCAAAACCCTAAACCCTAAACCCTAAACCCTAAACCCTAAACCCTAAACCCTAAACCCTAAACCCTAAACCCTAAACCCTAAACCCTAACCCCTAAACCCCTAACCCCTAAACCCCTAACCCCTAAACCCCTAAACCCCTAAACCCTAAACCCTAAACCCCTAACCCCTAAACCCCTAAACCCCTAAACCCTAAACCCTAAACCCCTAACCCCTAAACCCTAAACCCTAAACCCTAAACCCCTAAACCCTAAACCCCAAAACCCAAAACCCCAAAACCCAAACCCCAAACCCCAAACCCTAAACCCCAAACCCCAAACCCTAAACCCCAAACCCTAAACCCTAAACCCTAAACCCTAAACCCTAAACCCTAAACCCTAAACCCTAAAACCCTAAAACCCTAAACCCTAAAACCCTAAACCCTAAAACCCTAAACCCTAAACCCTAAACCCTAAAACCCTAAACCCTAAAACCCTAAACCCCTAAACCCTAAACCCCTAAACCCTAAAACCCTAAACCCTAAAACCCTAAACCCTAAACCCTAAACCCTAAAACCCTAAAACCCTAAACCCTAAAACCCTAAACCCTAAACCCTAAACCCTAAAACCCTAAACCCTAAAACCCTAAAACCTAAACCCTAAACCCTAAACCCTAAACCCTAAACCCTAAACCCTAAACCCTAAAACCCTAAACCCTAAACCCTAAACCCTAAACCCTAAACCCTAAACCCTAAACCCTAAACCCTAACCCCTAAACCCTAACCCCTAACCCCTAACCCCAAAACCCTAACCCCTAAACCCTAAACCCTAAACCCCAAAACCCAAAAACCCATAACTTTCTCTCTCTAGGATTTTTTCTCGTCCTTCTCTCTAGAATCTACTTTCTTTGGTTATGGGGGATCCCCCCCCTATACCGCCACACCCCCCCGCCGGAAACATCCTCGCTCCGGTGTTAACCTCTAACCCCCCCGGTGGTAACCTCACGTCACCGCCGGAGCAAAATCCTCCACCACCGTCAACTTCAGGTGCTGCCTTTTACCGGAGAAATGTTGGTACTCAAAATAAAGGTAAGACAGTGGCACAAAATGATTTACAGACATATGATGTAGCCTTCCCGCCGCTTGGGAATAGAGCTACAACTTCAGGCTCTAAGGAAGATGGTAATTTGAAACCGCACATTTCGTTTGTGGAAGTGCTTAATGCTGGTCATACTACAAAGCATGAGGATGAGGACGATTTCGACATGCTCACGCCGTTCCTTCATGAAGGGGAGCCTGGTATACATTTTTCAAAAGAGCACTTGGAGAATCTGGAAGCAAAGGCTAAACTTGTCCTTATTGGGAAGTTCTCTCATGCAAAACCAAGCATGAAGATAATTAAAGAAACATTCCAGCAAATGAAGTTCAAAGGTAATTATGTTCTGGGTCTTATTGATGCTAAGCATATTACTATCCATTTTTATCTTGAAGAAGATTATAATAGACTGTTCATGAGACCGGTTTGGCGTATCAATGGTGCCCCTATGAGAGTTCTCAAGTGGACCAGAGATTTCCATCCAAGAAGAGAATCTCCAGTCGTCCCGGTCTGGATCTCTTTGCCAGGACTCCCTTACATCTTTTTTCAGAAAAAATCTGCTCTTTTTTCCATTGTCTCCCCCTTAGGGAAACCCCTATGTTTGGATAAACCTACAGCCTCGCTCACTCGCCCTAGTGAAGCCAGAGTTTGTGTTGAAATTGACATTTCTAAATCAAAGCCTCACCGAGTTTGGATTGGAATGGATAAAAGTGGTTTTTGGCAAAAAGTTTGTTTTGAAAATCCACCGGAATATTGCAATTTTTGTTATCATCTTGGACATCGAAGAGATAAATGCTTCTGGCATATTAAGGAACAGCAGGCAATGAAGCATCAGAAAACTAAGGGAGAGGATCAGCCTCCGGCGCCGGAAAAGAATGAGGTGGCGCGTGATACAGCTATTTTGGTGTCAGATACTTCGACAGCTGTTGAAAAGGTACAGACAGATGAGGAAGATATTTCGGTTGGTACTGTGCAAGATCCTACTGGACAGGTGTTGGAAACTGGAACTAGTGGAAAGGCTAGTGATATGGAAGGAGGATTGATAGATACAGCCCACAAAAATACGGCTACGGTCTATAAGGATCAGAATACTGATGCAGGCAGGGATTGTGAAATCTTAGTTGGTGAAAAGGCTACAGTTAATACTGAAAAAAGGGAAATGCAAAATATGGTGATGGTGACCAATGGGAAAGCTGACTGTGAAAACATTAATGAGTGTGTGTCAGAGGCTGAGTGTGGAAATGACAGGATTGACTCTCTTGTACAAGAGAGCAGAGGAAACAGTGGGGAAGGGAGTAGAACCTCGAAAAGGGGAAAGAGAAAGCAGAAAAGTCAGACAAAAGCTAAGATCTGTACCATGCCGCTGGAAAATTCGGGAGTTGCTAACTGGACTTTAGTCCCATATGTTAATCCAGTTATCCTGGATGATGAGATGGATCTGGCCCAACTGGAAGAAAGTCCAAATGTTAATCCATTTCAAGTGCTGGCACAAATGGGCTTGGAGGACCAGATATGTTGTGAGGAAAATATGATGGATGAGATCCAAATTGAAAGCCCGGACTATAAAGATGATCTGTTGAAGGAAAATTATCTTAAAGCCCAAGGGAAATTGCTTGCATGGAGTAAGACTGATAAAAGCCACACTAGAAGTCCATACACTTTGAGAAACAGGTCTCGGGTTGCTGGACTAACGAGAAGCCCATCCATCTAATTCCATTATGATTAATTGTCTTATGTGGAATGTTAGAGGTGTGGCCAAGCGAAATGTTAGGGAACGAATTATTTTCCTCTGTAAGGAGCATAAGATTGATGTTATTGCACTCCTTGAACCCTTTGTTCAGAGCTGCAAAGTCAAACAGTTTGCTTTTAAGTTTGGTTTTAAGAAATATTGTGTTAATGAGTCTGGAAAAATTTGGATTTTATGGAGAAGAAATGTGGAGTGCCAAATGATACTTGATACTGACCAGGGACTGCACGTGGAAGCTACTGATGTCCTTAAGGGGGATAGGATCCTCTTATCAATTGTTTATGCGAGTTGCTCATATATTCAACGAAGAACTCTTTGGTTGGATTTGAAAAATATTGCGGATAACTATGTTGGCAAGTGGTTGGTGGGTGGTGATTTTAACTGCATTCTTAGTGGGGAAGAACGAAGTGATGGTATTATTAAAAAGTATAGACAATCAGAGGAATTTGCGCAAATGATCTTTGAATGTGGCCTTGTTGATTTGGGTGGAGTGGGGTCTAAATTCACTTGGACTAATGGAAGACTTTGGGAGAGGTTGGACCGTTTCATGGGAAATATGAATTTTGCGTCAACAATGGAAAACTGTAAAATCAGCATCCTTAACAGGAATGGGAGTGACCATAGCCCCTTAATTATTGAGCAAAACAAACTTCATAATAGAGGGCCTACGGCATTTCGCTTCATTAATGCATGGACTACACACCATAGTTTTTGTAAATTGGTTGAACATAATTGGCTGGAGGACGTGGAGGGCAATGGGATGCTACGCCTATGGAATAAATTGACTAGACTTAAGAGTGCACTGCGCTCATGGAACAAGGAAGTGTTTGGAAATATTTTTTGCAAAGTAAGGGAGGCTGAAGCTGTGGTTACAAGTATGGAGAGGATTTTTGATGACACAAAACTTGGAAGGGATAGGGAAGAACTCCATAAAGCATACGCCAGGCTCAATAACGCACTTGTGCTGGAAGAATCATTTTGGAGACAAAAATCTGGAATTAGATGGCTTAAGGAAGGTGATAATAACACTAAATACTTTCACGCAGTGGTTAATTGTAAAAGACAGAGACAGAAGATTTGGAGTATTAAAGAGAGAGATCAAACGATTGTTGAGGATCAACTTATAAAGAAGTCTGCAGAAAATTTTTTTGCTACACTCTATGAAGAGGAGGAAACTGATGCTGATGAATTATTATTGGAATGTATCCCAAAGATCATTAATGATGATGATAATGAGAATCTGTTGGTTGTTCCATGTGATGCTGAGATTAAGGCAGCTATGATGGGAATGAATAAAGACAAGGTGGCAGGACCGGATGGTTTCACACCCCTCTTTTTCCAAACTTGCTGGGATATTATTGGAAGGGATATTTGTGAAGCCGTACGTGCAATTTTCCAGGGACAATTTGTTCACCGAGGTTTCTCTAGTACAACCATAAGCCTCATCCCAAAAGTTGATGATCCAAAATCTTGGACTGACTATAGGCCTATTAGCTTATGTACAGTCTTTAATCGGCTTTTCTCCAAAATTATTGCGGATAGGCTTCTGTGATCTTGCCTAAAATAATTTCGAAAAATCAGAGTGGTTTTGTCCAGGGAAGAGCTATCGCAGATAATATCCTTATTGCTCAAGAATTAATGCATAGCATAAACAAAGATACTCGAGGACAAAACCTTGCAATCAAGCTGGATATGACAAAAGCGTATGATCGGATAAACTGGAAGTTTCTGGAGGATGTGCTAAGCAAATTTGGATTTAGTCAGAAATTTCTGCATCTGATTAAAAGAATTACTCAGAGATGTTGGTTTTCAGTGCTGATAAATGGGGAACAAGTTGGTTTCTTTAAGTCGAATAGAGGTTTGAGACAAGGGGATCCTATTTCACCAGCCCTTTTCATTATTGCTGCTGAGGTTCTTTCAAGGAATTTAAATAAGCTCTTTGAGGACAAAAAGTCTTGGCTTTTTCAGTATGGAGGGGACACGCCAGTTACGCACTTGGGGTTTGCAGATGACATCATTATCTTTTCAAATGGAAATTCTACAACTATAAAAGCTATCTTGTCCCTGCTATCACGATATGAACGCTGCTCAGGTCAATTGATAAATAAGTGCAAAAGTGGATATATTGCTAAAAATGGGGCTCAGAAAAAATTTGTTGATAAAATTGAGAACTTAACTCAGTTCAGTAGAATCAAACTCCCGATATATTATTTGGGCATGCCGTTGTTCGTGGGGAATAAAAGGATTTACTTGTTTGAAAAAATTTTACAACAAATCAGACAAAAGTTATTGGGATGGGAAAAAAATTGCTTATCTCCTGGGGCTAGACTTGTTCTTATTCAGAGTGTGCTGACATCTATTCCTATTTTTTCCATTCAAATTATGAATACTCCAAGCACTGTCATAAATAAAATCGAGCAGTTATTTGCTAATTTTTTCTGGGGTGATGGTACTAATGGTAAGAAGATGCATTGGGCTAAATGGGTGGATATCTGTACACCTACTAAAGAAGGGGGAATAGGCACGCGAAAGTTGAAAGATATGATTGCATGCTTTTCTGCAAAGTTATGGTGGAGGTTCAGGGAACAAAAATCTTTTTGGGCAGAAATTATGAGAAGCAAATATTGTAAGGGGGCTCACCCAAAAACCATTATCATGAAAGGAACTGACTCACCAGGCTGGAAGAGATTGTTGAAAGGGGCCAGCATCACTGAGGAGGGTATTATTTGGCGAGTTGGCAGGGGGGATATCTTTTTTTGGCATGACAAGTGGTTGGGGGACTTCACGTTGTTGGAACGGTTCCCATCACTAAGACCATCATCTCAGATGGTAAAGGATGCTTGGGATGGTAACAAATGGAAGGAAGTGGTTAGTGTTGGAATTACTGATTATACTATGGACTTATTGCAAGGAAAATCCGTTACACAAAGTGTTGAGGATGAAATGATCTGGAAATATACAGTGTGTGGTCAGTTTAGAATATCAAACGTGTGGGAGATGATCAGGGAGAAAAAGCAGGAAAGTGATCAGTGGTTGTATATTTGGCACAAGACAATACCCAAAAAAATTGCCATCTTTGTATGGAAATTATGGCATCACTGGGTTGCAGTAGATGAAATCATTACCCAAAGACTCAAAATCCTTCTACCATCTAAATGTCAATGCTGTAAGAATGTGGAAACAATTATGCATCTTTTCATTTCAGGTGACATTGCTGACAAAGTCTGGTTACATTTTCACAGAATTTTTGGCATTCAAAAGTATGATTGTCACTTGCCTGCTATCTTGTATAATTATTGGGTGAAATCGAGTAGATGGATTAAGCCTGGACATGTGAGAACTATTCTTCCTCTGCTTGTACTGTGGTTCATATGGGTGGAGAGAAATGATGCCAAACATAGGGGTATTGACATGGATGCTGAGAGAATAATTAAAAGGGTTGAATTTCTGATTCGACTTATGAATAAAGGAAATATCTTCAGCAAAGATGACTGGAAGGGGGATGAGAACCATCATGAGTATTTTGGGAATGTTACTGACCGTTCTTCACCAATCAAAATTGTGAAATGGAAGTTACCACAGGAGGGAAAAGTTAAGCTTAATACGGATGGGTTTAGAAATGAGATTACTGGTGAAATTGCTGGAGGGGGAGTACTGAGAAATGATAAAGGAGTTCCAATATGGGCGTTTCAGGATTTCTATGGGTGTGGAACAGTTCTTGAAGCAGAATGTCGTGCCTTACTGTCAGGACTGAGAAAATGCAGACAAGAAGATATGAATAAAACCATGGTTGAAACTGATAGTTTGCAACTTGTCCGTATCACTGAAGGTGTTGATAGAGGACCATGGGAACTTCAACAAGAAATCCAAGAGATTAAAACTATTTGCAGGAACAATAGAATCCAGATTACACACGTTTACCGGCAGGGAAACTGGGTTG